>CP139508.1:263563871-263609251 GCA_021014915.2 Artemisia tridentata subsp. tridentata
TAAAAGTCATGCCCGCCCATCGGGCGGGCTTCGAAATATTAGATGGTCGTTAATTATTTGTAATTATTGATTATTTGTTATTGAGTATTTAATAGTTAATTTTTATATGGATGTATTGTTTCTCTTAATGTTTTTGTTATATGTAGTTGTGTTTTTAATTGGTCGTTAATTATTTGTAATTATTGATTTTTTGTGATTGAGTATTAAATAATTATTTAAAAACAGACGAAAATGTAAAATAATTGATGAAAACCTTAAAAAATAGACGAAAACGTAAAAAACAGACGAAAACGTAAAAAAACATACAAAAACGTTAAAAAGCAGACAAAAACGCCAAAAAGGGGCGAAAAGGTAAGAAAACGAACGAAAACGTAAAAAAACAGACGAAAACTTAATAAAACGGACGAAAACCTAAAAAACGGATGAAAACGTAAAAAACATACGAAAAAGTAAGAAAAAATGTTTTAGTTATTTTACGTTTTTGAATTATAGTTGCTTGAAGAAGTTTTCACGTTATTTGATGTTATATTTTACTTTGTTAATTCTTTTTTTTCTCGTATTAGATTTTTTTAGTTATTTTATAATTTATTTGGTTAGTTTATAATATTTGTTTTTGTGTTTTGAAGATATATTTATAATATTACAAAAGTGAATAGAAAATTGAGATAGAAACAACAATACTTAAACATGTTTTTTATTTTTGAAAAATAAAAAACACAAATACATATTTCTCAAAATAAACGCATTTTCTAAATTTTTCCATTATTTTGTGAAAATAAAACTGCCCTCTATCAAAATGTTTTCTAAAAATGTTTTCGGGCACCTTAAAATGGGTGTTATTACACTATTTTGCTTTTGAAAAATACAACACATCTTAAAATAAAATAAAAGAATGCACACTAACCACAAAACAAAATTAAAAAAAGGAAAAATCTCCTCTACCCTCTCGCTCTCTCTCACACACACCCACTTTCAGACACTCACACACACTCACTATCCGCACCGCCGATCCATCACCATCCCACACTCAACCACCGTAGATCCGAAGTAATTATATGTATGGCTACAGGTGTGTGTTTATCCGCACCGCCGATCCATCACCATCCCACACTCAACCACCGTAGATCCGAAGTAATTATATGTATGGCTACAGGTGTGTGTTTATTTGATATATTCATTTTTTTATTTTTTGTCCACACGTGTCTAGATCTTTTAAAAGATAATAATAATTTTAGGGTTTCAGAAGGTGGATTAATGGCAGTTGATTCAGCTGCTGTGTTGTCTGCTGTGTTGTATTCAACGGATATGATATAAACAGTAATGAAGATAGCGGTTTGTTGCTGTTGGATGTACTTGAAGATTTCTTGAAATGTGAGGTTTGTTACTTTCTTTCTCGCTTAACAGTGCACAGGTATTCATTTATTTTTGTATTTTATTAATAAATAGATGTAACATGTGTTCATATCTAAGGTTTTAACTGGTGTTGGGTATATGACTCGTTAGTTAATTGGATATAAACCAATTGAAAGGAAAAAAATGATTTGGTTCCTATAAATGTAGGAATTGAAAATGGAAAATAACAAATGATGTACATTATTGATATTTGTTAAGATCCTTATGTGGGGTAAAATAGTGAATGGACTTCATATGAGATGAGTTATACAGATATTAAACAGAAAAGAATTCTAAGGTTGAAAATATTTGTGTGCCATGGCCATAGATCACGGGGATTGCAGCTTTGGCGAGTTTTGTAGGTTGCTAATTTTGTTGTAGATAAAGTAGTATAAGCTCGAAAATAGTTCTGTGCTTGCATGGTTAGTTGTGATTTAGCTTAAGTACTGATTAATTTGACCGGTTATTTTGTGAGTACGTTTATTATGAACGGGTACTGTTACATAGTTAGATGGCTGTTTTAGGGAATCAAACTTCACACAATTTTTTAAAAGAATTTTCAAGTGCAAGCGCTGGAAACCTTTTGCTTTTGTCTTTGCAATCGATCGAAGTGTTGTATCATTCCGGTGGTGATCGGCTATTTATGGGAATCTTTGGGGGGAAACGGATCAGCGTGTAGATCCGGGCATCCTTGAACCATAAATGGTCGGTTTACTTAACCCTGTAGAGTTGGGCTCAGATATCGGGCCTCATATTATCTATCCTGCTTGTGATTAAGCCACGGCGGATGTAGTATGTACTCCCGATCAGGCTCAAACTACACGGGCAACTGTTTTGACAGCTTCTGATCTTGCGAAGACTTAGTGCATGGCGGTACACGCAATCTTGCAAATTCTTTTACAAAATGTTGTGAAGTTTAATTTTCCGCTAACAGTTAGTGTACGCTCGTTTAGCTCGAAGGTAAATTCTTTAGTCAGATATCATAAAGTGTGAAACTGGTTATTTCTGCTTCTATTAATGGTTATTTTTCTTTTCTCAGGTTATTTGTTCTTAAAAATTGCCTTTTGATACTGTTTTGATAGTCAAAGTTAGTGTGAATTAGAATTGTCTTAAAAAATAATGAAAAAGGCAAAAATGACTTAGTTTAGAATCAGCTTATCTATGAGCTTATGCTTAGTTTGTCAATGTTCAAGAGTGCGTATTAGTCTCAGTAGAACATTTGTGTTTTAAATTTTATGCTTATTTAGGTCCTTTGTAGTTGTAAATCTTAAAATAGACACCATAAGACGTATATCATAAAGTGTGAAACTGGTTATTTCTGCTTCTATTAATGCTTATTTTTCGTTTCTTAGGTTATTTGTTCTTAAAAATTGCCTTTTGATACTGTTTGATAGTCAAAGTTAGTGTGAATTAGAATTGTCTTAAAAAATCATGAAAAAGGGAAAAATAGCTTAGTTTAGAATCAGCTTATCTATGAGCTTATGCTTAGTTTGTCAGTGTTCAAGAGTGCGTATTAGTCTCAGTAGATCATTTGTGTTTTAAATTTTATGGTTATTTATGTCCTTTGTAGTTGTAAATCTTAAAATAGACACCATAAGGACTATTTGGCACAAACCATTGAATGGGTTCAAAATGATCATCAATGTTTATTAGCAGCTTAGGTTAGTGTTCATCAATGTTTATTAACAAATGATGTACATTATTGATATTGGTTAAGATCCTTATGTGGGGTAAAATAGTGAATGGACCTCATATGAGATGACTAATACAGATAGTAAACACATAAGAAACAACACATAAGTAGTGAATGAGTATGTAAGTAATTAAAACAAATAAATTTTAAAAAATAAATTTACTAAACTATGTACTGTTATAAATGACATTTTTTTGGATTAAATTCTAAATAAAGCTTCTTTATACACAACATTAATTGTTGACTTTGCGTAATTCCCTTCTTCATCACAACATAAAATCTTTAATCCTTTTCTACTTTTGACTCTTGATACTGCTACGTAGAGTTGCCCATGAGAGAATACCGGTCTTTGAAGAAACAACCCCACTTGTGTTAAAGTTTGTCCTTGACTTTTGTTAATAGTCATTGCAAAGCACAATGCAACTGGGAATTGCCTACGATTAAATTTAAATAGCATTTTATTATCAGTAGGGTTTAAGACCATTCTTGGTATTGCGCAAATACTTCCAACATACCCGCCTGAGATAATCCTTGCTTCGATTATATTTACACCCATCCTTAGCACTTGCAACCTTGTACCGTTGCACAATCCTCCTCTCTGGTCTATGTTTCTCATGCACATGATTGGAGCACCTATTCTTAATTTTAGAGAATGTTGCGGAAGCCCAGCAATTCGGATGCTATTAAGGAAATCATCAGTGTACAGTGAGTCATTAAAATCTGCGTCCATATCAATAACACCTACTGAGTCTGAGCTGTCGTATGTCTTTTCATCTCCTGGAAGAAGTTGTAGCATGCGATCGTTTATCATATCCACAAGCTCATGAGTTGGTGCAAGAATTGATTTTTCTTGGAAACCTTCATCAGGGTATTTGACTGTTGCTTCTCCGTCATTTTTACGTCCAATTTTCCCATTTCCAATATTCAATATCCAATCTGCAAAATCCTGGATTTCTTTTTTTTCTGAAGCGTTTGATCCCTTTTCTAGTCTCATGTTAATAGTCAATCGCATGACGGTGCAATGTTGCCACAAATACGAAGAGTTATATATATATATATATATATATATATATATATATATATATATATATATATATATATATATATATATATATATATATATATATAACCATATACTTATGCAGTTATTGAATGAGTTGTTCAGCAGATTAAACTTTGTTATATAATGTGGTAAACCTTTAAGATGGGTTTAACTGAGTTGCATGATAAACTTTTTTTTTTTTTTTTTTTTTTTTTTTTTTTTTTTTTTTTTTTTTTTTTTTTTTTTTTTAACAAATAAGAGTGAGTTGAAAAAACTTTTTTCAAAAAATAGTAGGAAAATAATGGCTTTTCTCAAAAAGGTCATGTGCGAATATGCGACTCCATCCAATGTGCGACACGTGTCCACTTATTTAACATTAAAATACAGTGGGTAGGTGTGGTAGGTGGGAATTTGACTTTGAGTTTCTGCTTAAATGACTAATATACCATTCTCTTAAATATAAATAAATACCATTCCTTATCCTTATCCTTTCATCATCTCCTTCTCCTTCATTCACCACCCATCACCACCGCCTGACCACCAAAAAATCCGGCCAGCCAACAACCACCTCTTCACCAGATCTGTTTGACAAACCACTTCACGCCTCTAATCATTTACTCATCAAAATCATCCACCCAAATTTCACAGCTAAACCATCAAATTATCATTAAACCCCTTTTCATAAATCTCATCAAAGGTATATTTATAAAAGAAAGAGTAAATTACACTGTTCGTCCCTGTGGTTTAGCCCAAATCCCTATCACTGTCCCTGATCTTTTTTTCTTGCTTGTTTAATCCTTATGGTTTAAATATTGCACGCTGTTGATCCTTATCTCAAACGTCCGTTAACTTTTCCGTTAAATCCTCCCATGTGATACGCAAATGAGGGTAGGATAGTCATTTTCCTTCCCTTATCTCCACCTACCCACTAAACCAACACAACACATATATTATCTCTTTCTTAGTTCACACACATAAACACAATATTCCGGAAACATTTCAGCTACCTCCGACCACCGCCGTCCACCAGTCGGCTATTACACTCCAACAACTTCAGATCTGCATGTTTGTCAATTATGCCTTTGCTACTTTGTTGTTTACATACCTACATAGACACAAAAACATAACACACCAATAAGCACACTCTCTCTAGAATTATCTTTCTCTCTCTCTCTTAATAACCACCATACCAGCCAACATCAACCACCGTGGGTCCATCGCCATCTGTCCGCTCTCGCCACCATCATTAGATCTGCTCCGCTTCCATATCTCAAAAGCCAACCATACCTGAGAAACCACCGCCACCCTTAGCCGCCTCTGGTTTCACTAATTCCAGCCACCCCGCCACAGCCCACACCATTTTTATGCTGTTTTCTCTTGGTGTTTGTTTGTGTGCATGTGACATGGTGATGATAAAGATGTTAATGGTGGTAGTGAATGTGTTTCATAATTTTTCGATCTGGTAGTGAATTTGTTGATGTGGGTTAAGTTATTTTTTAATATTTGTGGCAGTTGGGATGGTTATAGTAGTTGAAGATGAATGAAGATTTGAAGATATATGATGATGACGGTGACGTTGGACGAAAATGGTGGGTGAGATAGTGGTTTTGATGACGGTGGATGGAGATGGTGACGAGTAATGTTGCGTTTGGTGTCTCGGATGGTGGAGGGGAGATGCCGGAGATGATAGGGTGGTGACTGGTGGTGGTAAGATTTAAGCTTTACGGAGAAGTATTTTTGTGGCTAAAGTAGTGTGTTTGGATCGAGATTTGGTTATCATAGAAATGAATTTGAATCCTTATCATAGTTTTAGT
This sequence comes from Artemisia tridentata subsp. tridentata, assembly GCA_021014915.2. Classification (NCBI taxonomy): domain Eukaryota; kingdom Viridiplantae; phylum Streptophyta; class Magnoliopsida; order Asterales; family Asteraceae; genus Artemisia; species Artemisia tridentata. Next base: position 263,569,813 of record CP139508.1, read on the forward strand.
GTTTTAGTAGTAGCAGCTTTTGGGATCTTGTGTTCTGCTCCTATGATTTAGGTGTTGGGGCTTACAGAAAATGGCGATGACATTGAACAAGAATGACATTATTCATTGATTTTGGCTTTACAGAAATTTGTACCTGTTTGTTTTAGATAGCTTTGAGGTGCTGGGGCTTTTATTTATTTATTATTTATCTTATTGACTAGTTGACTAAAAAAACTAAAATGACATTTTTACCCTCATGTGCATATCACATGGGAGGATTTAACGAAAAAGTTAACGGACGTTTGATATAAGGATCAACAGCGTGCAATATTTAAACCATAAGGATTAAACAAGCAAGAAAAAAAGATCAGGGACTGTGATAGGGATTTGGGCTAAACCACAGGGACGAACGGTGTAATTTACTCTAAAAGAAAATGATGGATCTACTGGGATGATGGATCTACTGGGATTATATTGAAGGTTTAATTTAAATTTTGATTGATAGTGTTAATAATTGTCAAAGAAGATGATGGATCTACTGGGATTATATTGATTGCTGAAGATTTATTGATGATCTTGGTGGATTTTTCAAGGTTTTTTTTGAAGATCTTGAGGATAGAAGAATGGGCAAATGGCACAAAAAGGCATCAAAGTTAGGGTCCATTTCCAATCAAGGTATCCAACTTTTTTTCTTGCATAAAAAGGTTCCCAACTTTTTTTTTCGGCGGATTTGGGTTTTTTCTTAACACCCGTTAACTACTAACCCCAAGTTTTTGTTAAATAAAATTTGATACATTTGTACATTTTGAAGGACCAAAAATGAACAATTTTAATTTCTTTTATATAACCACTGATACTTCATTTTTCCCCTGATTTCCCCCCAAATTGGTTTCCACACATAAACCCTAAAAAAGGTTAAGAGTGCGATTCAAAAAATTGAACCCTTTTTTGTGTTCTTAAAGGTAATTAATACTTATTGTTTTTTTAATTATGTTAATAACGGCTAAGTTAAGCACACATTGACCTTTTTTGTTAATTTTTTTTGTTTAGAAGGATGGCTTCTTCATCCAAAGGAGGTACATTAGCCTTGGATCTTTATTATAACGGGTATTTCAGTCTGAAACCTTTAACCTATCATAATGCTGATATGCTCTCAACCACTCTTGATGTGACCCCTTTAACCTATAGTGAGTTGAAAAATTTTGTTCAAAACAACATAGGTTCAGTAGTGTGTGGCTTGTATTACTTTAGTAATGGGTTAAAATGTATTAAGTCTGATGATGATCTTAGGTTGTTTGTCGAAAAGTGGCATAGTATAGATGAAGGTATCATAGCATTATATGTTACTCATAAGAATGAATCTTTAGTAGAATACAGTGGTGATTATGTTCTTGTAATTTTAAACCCTGCTACTTATTACAAAGACTCAGATGATGAAAGTGATGTTGCATCACTTGATCATTTATCTGAGGGTGAAGAAGAGTTGAGGCAGGTTAGGATAAAGGAAAGGCAAATCTTAGATGAAAAGAAAAAAACAAATGAAGTTGTTGTATTTGATGAAAGTCAGTTAGTGTTGGAAAATGAAAGTGATGAGAATGAGGATGAAGTAGATCCTTTATTTTCAGACCTAGGTGATGAATCTCAAAAAGAGAAACCTCATGTTGAACCAGAAGTTAACTTAGATGAGGATATGGCCATGAGTGATGAGGATGAGATTGTGTTTGACCCTAATAAAAGAGATTACCCTATCCATGACCCAAACACACACTAGAAGTTAAAAAAACCTAGATTAGGTGAATTGTATGCAGACTTAGATCAAGTTAAAGACTGTCTTACTTTTTATTCTGTTGCCAATGGATACCAACTTTGGTATGAAAAAAGTGATAGTCAAAAGTTGTTGGTTAGGTGTGGGTTTGATGAAAAAAAAAGAAGAAAGAAAAAACTTCCTAGAGATCCCAATAAGCCTTGTTGTCCTTTTAGGTTAAGAGCTGTAAAGATGCATGATGGCAATTCTTGGCATATAAGAACTCTAGTTAATGAGCACACTTGCAGTAGACAGTGTAATCTTGGTTGTTTAGTGACTTCAAAATGGATTGCAAGACAATTTGTAGACAAAATCAGAATGTATCCTGATATGAAAGTGGTTGACTTGCAAGAAATGGTGATGAAAAAAATATAGGGTTAAAACATCACACAATCAGTGTAGTAGAGCAAGAAGGATTGCAATATATAGTCTTAAGCAGAATGTTAGAGATCAGTATGACAGATTGATTGATTATGCTGGTCAACTTAGAGAAACCAACCCTGGTACCACAGTGCAGTTACGCATTGATCCTTTAATGGATGGTACACACATGTTCAACAGTTTCTATATTTGTTTTCATAATTTGAAATAGGGTTGGAAAGCAGGATGTAGAAAGGTTATAGGTATGGATGGGTGTTTTTTGAAAGGGGTGTGCCAAGGTCAGCTGTTGGCAGCTATTGGGAGGGATGGAAACAATCAAATATACCCAATTGCATGGGCTGTTGTACAAGTTGAGAATACAGACACTTGGGAATGGTTTATTAAGTTGTTATCAAAAGACCTTGAATTAGGAGATGGGAAAGGGGTCACATTTATATCTGATGGACACAAAGGACTTTACCATGTTGTTAAGAGAGTAGTCCCATTAGTAGAACATAGGTTATGTGCTAGGCACATTTATGCCAATTTTGCAAAGGTCTACCCTGGTGTTCTATTTAGACAACTCTTTTGGCAAGCATCAAAGTGTGCTAATCATCAAAGATCAGATATGTTCTACGCATGCTATTTGATGATGATGACTTGGTTGATATACAACTTGAGCAAGCAAATACATCAGATATGATTGTTGATGCAGTTAAACAAAGTGATGCCATTAAAGACACAGCTGCACATGCCAATGAGGAAACAACTGAACAAGTCAATGAGGATACAACTGCTCCAGTCAATGAGGAAACAACAGCACAAGTCAATGAGGATACACATGCAAATGATGTTCCTGCAAATGAGGATGAAGCAAGTCTAAAAAGGAGGTATGATGACTTCTGGCAAGCTTAATATAATGCAGGATACAGACCCCCTAGAAGGACTTCTCAAAGATTATTAATGAAAAATTATAATAGGAATATCATCCAGGATTATGAAGGTCAAGGACTCACACCAGATGATGCATTTGATGTAGAATAAGTAGTCAAAAGTTTGTAATGTCAGTTTTATTTGTAACAACTTATTACCTAAGTACTTGTAAGAACATATTAAATATCAATCTATCAAATATTACTGACATTGTGCAGTTAAATGTTAAACCTGGTTTCTTGTTTTTGCTCATTTTCTCACTTTTTTGTTTTCTTCAAAATGTGAGTTGCTAATGAAGCCTATATTATGCCTTTATATAAAAGTTGTTTAAACATGTCATGACTGCAACCTATCAATGTGTTTGCTTTTTACAGATATCAGCAAACTAAACACCTTTTCAAGTATACACATGTTACTGCACTTCAAATTAAAACATAAAACACACATTATATTCATTGATCAAAGTTAAACAAATACATTATAGTTCATCAAAAGGAAACCTTTTCAATACATTCATTGATCAAACTAAACTAAAAAGCTTTCATAATTAGAATGAAAAGCAACCCTAACAGTACAAAGATAACCCTAGATTGCATATTCATTGTAGTCTTCAACACTGCCACTTCTTCTTCCAATCTCTTTTTTGTCAGCTCAAATTCCACAGCATCCTTCTTCATTTTTTTTTCCACTTCTGCCAATTTACCTTTGTAATGCTCAGCTGGTAAATCTGGATCCCACCAGTGAAATAATTCACAATGCTTTCTTGCCTATTTAACGAAAATAAAGTTAAAACATGTTTTTCACAAACCATTTAAACCATCAAATGTGTTTACCTTATAGTTAGGACATCCCAAAAACCTCCTGCCTGGGTTCTTTTCAGTCCAAGAAATCCACTTACCACTTTCATCACCACATTCACACAAGACACAAACACGATTCATCAAATTATCTTTTTCCCAACCTGCATTTCTTCGATTCCAGTATGCCCAGTTTGAAGTGTTTGATGAATTACATGAGTTTGTCATGTTTTAATTTTGGGGAAGAAATTATTTTGCCCTAATTTGGATTTTGCCCTAATTTTGAATTTGGGGATGAACGTTTAAAGGTGTATATAAAAGTTTTAAAGTTTCAAAAATGACCCTTCAGTTTTTATAAAAGATTTATAAAAGTTTAAAAAAAAATTTAGTTTGTAGTTAACGGGTGTTAAGAAAAAACCCAAATCCGCCAAAAAAAAAAAGTTGGGAACCTTTTTATGCAAGAAAAAAAGTTGGATACCTTGATTGGAAATGGACCCTAACTTTGATGCCTTTTTGTGCTATTTGCCCTAGAAGAATCTGGTTTTTTTTCATAAAGTTTTGGGTTTATTCACTTTGATTTAGGTTATTGATTGGATCCCGGCTGTTATTAGGACTTGATTAAAGATTCAAATCTAATTTGTATATGGAAACTTGTAATTTGTATAAGGATATATTCTGAAAAAAGATAATAACAATTTGGTCTTGTTTATTTGATTTTGTTAGATCTTTTGGCCGGAATAAATGGGTGTTGCCGGAATGATGACGGTAAAAAAAAATAGGACTCGCACATTCGCACATTTAAAAGAGGGTATTTTGGTCATGTGCGAATGTGCAAATGTGCGAATGTGCGAATGTGCAAATGTATGCGAAGGCTTAGAAATATTTTTTATGGTTGTTAATGAGCCTTTTCTGTGATAGATTATGCAATCTTTTTTTGCTATAAAGAAAATTCTAAGTCTTCAAACCGATACTTATATTGAACATTCGCACATTCGCACATTTGCACATGACCTTTTTGGGAATGTGCGAATGTGCGAAGGCTTAGAAATATTTTTTATGGTTGTTAATGAGCCTTTTCTGTGATAGATTATGCAATCTTTTTTTGCTATAAAGAAAATTCTAAGTCTTCAAACCGATACTTATATTGAACATTCGCACATTCGCACATTCCCAAAAAGGTCATTTGCAAATGTGCGAAAATATCATGTGCGAATGTGCGAGTCATATTTTTTTCCCCTGATTCTTTCACCCCACCTACCACATCATCTCTTTTCTTCTTCCTCTCTTCATCACCAACACACCAAAACCCATTAACTACCACAACCAATAACCACTATTTCTAACTATATCCATTCCAAAATTAACCACTTGATTGATGAAATGTTTTGATCACTTGTTACTACTGGGTTGTTTCTTTAATTTCCCTCTTGATTGATGAAATGTTAAATTTAGTCATTAGTCATTACCTATTATTAATTATACCTTTGACTTCTCATATTTAGCTTTAATAAATACATGATTTAGGCTCCCAAAAGATGATTCGATCCATGGATGGGCATTGTGTAACAACCCATAATTTTCATACTATTATAGTGAAAATATTTATTATATATTTTCTGACATTTACTGACGATTAAAATTTATAGACTAGAGGTTATCTCGTTTTCCTGAAAAACGACCCCACACGCGTACCGACATTTATATAGTTATGGCAATAATTAATTTAACTCATGTCGAGTATACATTAATACAAGTTACATTTTTTTTTCTTCTTTTGACCGAGCCACAAGCAAACCTCAAGCCCAATGTGATTTAAAAAAAAACTCATCAATACATTTTTTCTTCTTTCCTTTGCTCAATCTCGACACAAACAAAACATCAACACAGTCGACACACACTCCTTTTCTTTTGTCCCTCTTGCGTGCAATACTAAACAAAAGCAAAACCAAGCCACCCTAATGTTTCCCCTAACCCCATATCTAGAACCTTAAACAAATATAAAACCCATAATTCCTTTGAATTACTTAGAAACCCATGGTTAACTTGTCTCCCAAACTCCAACATGCAACTTATCTTTCCTTGTTCTTTATTTCCTTCGGCAGTACAAAGTCACAAGACTCCCTCATCCGTCACCTTGTGCTACACATAAAAAATTCAAGCTACAACATAGTCTCTACCCTTTCCACCCTATTCGACATGACAAACCATGTCCCTTTGACCACTTTTCTCCCATTCGACTAGACAAGATATACCACCTTGAAACCATGCAAGAGGATTTTATTAATCCTAAAACTCATGCCTCGACACCCCTATATAAACCCTCATTTCTCATGCATATTTCACTCACCAAAACTTACAAACTCACTTAAAACACTAGAGCATACAAGGGTTGGTCTTAGAGCTTGGGTAAAAAAATTGGAGTCGCTTGAAAGCTTGGGTTGTGAAATTTGTCTTGGTTCATTATCTTGCTCGACATACCCCACTGTAAGAGATTAAAGTTTTCATATTCATGTCCTTTGATTCCTTATAATACAAACATAATACACATTTATATTTACATGCTATTTTGTTAAGTGTTCAAGTCCTTGAGAAACCAAAATATGTTTTACTTGGTTTATTTTTCACTTCGACATACATAAATATATATACATTCGACTTACAAAACTAAAAATGAATTTCACGATTTACACTCACTCGACATACACATGTATACGTTCGAACATGCATGCTAAGGACTAAGTTGTGTTACTGGAAGTTTGTGTGGCAAAAAGGTTAATCACAACTAAAATAACTTAAGTAACCGGCTAATGATAAAAGTGTTTATGTTTAACTTATGATTTGGTTTACTCAAGATGGATTAAATCTTGTTGAAAGCTTGGGTATTGTTAGAGCTTGTTACGGGTCGAAACCCACTGTGGTCGAACCACAGTGGTGCTTTTCTTTTTGGTTTTGAATTTGAGTTGCATTCTCAGTATAAGGGTGGATATTGTTTCAGCTTATTCGAAATAAAAACAAAACTTAACGCATGCAAGTGTACGCTAATGATAAAAGTGTTTATGCATGCGAGTGGTTGAACTTTTCTTTACTATTTAATGCACGCCTTCGCCGAAAATCTCCTAACCAATATCTCACATTGCGATATGGTGCCATAAACCCTCGTGTGTGTGCATAGGCGGCATCACAAAGATAATATTTGTCTGTAAATGTTATATAATAATTAATATTTAAGTAATAGTTCCAAATAAATCCAAACTATGTATGTATGTATTTTATATATGTATGTATGTATGTACCTGGAGGGGGTAATGGAAATGGTGCATTAGGATTTCTTATCGCTTCTGATAAAATTCTGGAATCATAAGCTACCCCTTCCCATCCGGCAACAAGAAAAGTAAACATCATGTTAAAGTCGCATATTGCCAAAATATTTTGATAGCAATCCCCCTTTCCTCTCCCTCTATATAAATGTTGCTTGTGTTTAGGGACACAAGCATGTATCAAAGTTCCATCTAGCGCACCGACAGCTCCCTAAATAAGCAAAATTAGTAGTCGAAATTTTATGTGAAACAAAATATCACATCATTAATATAGTTAGTAACTACCTTAAATATTTGTCGTAATCTTCTATTATGGCCCGGAACGTTTGGATTAGGATTAAAATTTGTTGGTATTATAATCTCCTTAGCAAACTCAACCATTTTAGCCAATACTTCATGAAAAAACTTGTGAATTGTCTGCGTTGAGTGTTGAAATCGGTTTTTTATGACCACATACCGTTGATTGTGACCTAACATCATCAAGAACATAGCCATTTTTTCTTCAACAGATACATGCTTGCTATCTTTCAACCACCCTTTTACTCTAAAATGTGTGCAAAGACGAACAAAGGAATCACGTGACATGCGTAGCAACTCAATACACTGTCTATCATTTCCTTGCAATAACTCTAATGTAAAATGATGACCGGACATTGCTGAAGTAGTATCTCTTTTTCGTTTTCCTTTCCTTGACCAATAGTAACAAAGATATGTATACATAATAATAATGAGCGCAAGTTTTTGATTATAATCCATAATAAAACCTGTTCAAATATAAAAGAAAACAAAAATAAACTCATGGTTCAAAATATCATATACATGCAAAATACCGAATACATAAACCATATAAACGTTCTAAATACCGAATACATAAACAACATAAAAGGTTCAAAATACCGAATACATAAACCACATAAAAGGTTCTAAATACCGAATACATAAACCACATAAAAGGTTCTAAATACCGAACACATAAGGTACGAAATAGGAATTAACTAAACCATGTTACAACCATTAACACCCCAACCCGACAAGGGTAAAGATATCACAATAATGGTTTCATATCAGATCAAAACAAAGCATACATCTATAGTAATACAAAGGTTTACGGGTTACAAATGAAATACAGATACTACAAGTCTACAAATGAACTTCCAATAAATACTAATTCCGAATAACAATAATAACTTCTAATCACTTCTAAATCCAGAATAGCTATCAGTCTTCTAAGTCCACAGGTACTCTCCACCCATTCCCAGCTTCTTACTAAAAACCTGGCGCAGGAAAAGAAATGCGGCTGAGCTACGAGAGCTCAGTGAACAGATATAACGATAACAAACAGTAATAGAGAATAGTACTGGATAACAGAAACAAAGGTCAAACAGATGTAATATGGTCCAAGGGATAAGTCAATGAATAAGTATAAAGGAAAGAGAAAGAGGGATAGTAATCCACCACGAGCCCAGAAACAGATCATATCATATCGTAACCACAGATCTTCAAATCATATAGAGGGGAGACCTCTCGGATAATCAGATAATATGAGGGGTGTCCTCATTCTTCAAATGGAGTAGCTAGCTCCCAGATATATGTGAAAGGCGTGTATTGCACACAAGCACCAGTCACCAGACAATAATAAATCATATATAGATAATCCACTAAACAGAACAGATCTAGGATGCATCCATACGCCCCCGCAGATAAAATAGTGGCCAAATAATATAATGCGCATATCAGATAACAGATAAGGGGACGTGGCGGAACATCACTCTACCGCCCTAGAGTCATGCCATTGGTGCATCAATGACATGGCCATGTTACCTTCATGGCTAGGAAACAGATTTTGGCTCGGGTATCAAACTAAGAGTCAGATATCATATCAAATCAGAGTGTCATATCAAAAGGTCCATATCAAATGGGTTCATAACAGATGGTTCATAACAGATATATCAGATGTAATGCCAAAGGTCCAAATCAGAGTTTACCAGATCAAGGTTCATATTAAGTAATCAAGTCAAGGTTCAGATTAAAAGTTTATTTCAAAACTTTCCATCAAAAGTCCATTTTAAATAATCCTTTATTCATGATTTTCATAAAACGATCCTTTAAAGTAGTTCTCATAAAATATTCTTTCAAAAAGGTTTTTCGTAAAAATTAGTCTTCCAAAAATGGTTTTCATAAAAGCTAGTAATATTTATATAAAAATGGTTTTGCCTTATTTATAAACCTCTTTTAAAATAGTTTTTCTCCAAACATTTCTAAGATATAAGTAGAAAAGGTTTTCATAACATAGCTTCATATCAGACATCATATTAAATGGAATCAACAGGGAAGGTTCAGGCAAAGGGAAAATCATAGCAATCGAATCAGAAACTAACGGATCAGAATACGAAAGAGATCATGGGAAACCTTAAAAGAAAGGTCAGAATATCTGTACCTTATTACGAATGCAAACAAGAACAAGAATAGAAAGCACAGTCACGGATCAAGACCTCTCCTTCTTCGCACCTAAAGGAGTAGAAGAGAATTATGATTGGTTCTTAATTACTTATTTTAGCTTGCCTTTCCATTTTAAGTAGCTTTCCAGATTTAGCAAGTTTCCACTTTAAGTAAGTTTACTCATTTTAAGTGATTTTCCATATTTAGTAACTCTTGTCATTAACATTCCCGTTTAGTCAACTTAAAGTATTTAATGATGACCATTTTAGTAGTTTAAGGTTCATAAGGTTATTTTCATACAATTAAGGTCATTATGGTAGTTTTACAAATTTGGGGGTTTATTAAGTAATTATGATAAGTTTAAGGACCATTATGCAATTATCATCAAATTAGGGTATAAAGTGTAAAGTTACAGGTTCTTACAAGTTAAGTCCTTTAGTATTAGCAATTAACAACTCAAACCCTTTAGTTTATAAAATAAACACAAAACACCTCTTAATTTCCTATAAATTGTAAACCGTATAAGAACTCAGTAATAAAATTCCCAAAAATCCCCAGAGATGCTCAAATGTCCTTAGTGTTTTATCTAATTTTTCCAGATTTTATTAAGTAGCATAACTATGGATTAAAATTCACTTAAACCAACTCGTTCAGATTTCTGATTAATTTTACTATACGAAAAGTTATTAATTAGAAACCATTTAAGAAAAATTCATAAAAATCTACAAAAATTCCAGTAAGTAATAGACATCCTGAAGATTACCCAGTTCAAAGGAAACCTCCTAATTCGACACGGTTTGGAAATTAAAATTCAAAAACCGGACTGATTTTCCAGACATACAAATCCGATCAGACACATAATTTTCCAAAAATCAAAAAGTAACCTTCTAGGCCTCCAAAAATTACAAAATTAATTTTCCCAGGTAGCTATTTCATTGAACTTAATTTTAGACTCAAGAAACTCCCAAAAACACGTTTCCAACAACAAGATAAGCTCAGTTCAAATCGACATAAAATTCTATCAGCAAACTGTTTTCATGATTTTTTGTGATTCTTTTTAGGTTTTCATTCCCGTGACCCATATATTGTTATGAGGTGAATATGAATGATTTAGAACAGGTTTAGGTCGACTCAAATATGGTCATAACATGATCACAAATCATCAAACACATCATAGCTCAATTCGATCCATATTAGGTTTAAGGTCCCATTATTTTATGTAACTTGTAATAATTTATAGCTTGTTCTATTATCTTATGATGATCATATATGTCGATATAATAACAAAGAAGATGAGCATGATTCAACAAGAAAAGAATATAGAACAAAAGAGATACGATACCCTCGTAGCGTGATCCAAAAAAGGAAGAAGCAATATGGATCGACACACCCAAAAGATCCAGCCGAGACTTTGTAATACCCTTTCGAATGGACACCAAAGAACACCAAATCAAGCCACCACTTGAACCCGTTGTAGCACACAACAAATCCACCACGAAGAAGCACCAAAACTCACCCTTTGGCTGCTGTTATTGCTCGACAGGAAGTGATGGAGAGGAGAGGCAGTAGTCGACTGTTTTGTTTTTAAGGTTTTAGGGTTTCTTAAATTTTGATAATCGGTTCATATAGGATATAAAGAGGCCGAAAGTTTTGTTTGGTTTATTTAGGGATTGGGACAAATTTAGTGGAATAGATACCTTCAAGTTTTAATGCCTCCCAAACTCTTTCTTTTTATTATATAAACCGAAAAATAAGATTGTATAAATTAAATAAATTTTCGGCTAGCATATATATATAGATTTTAGGAATATTTGTTTTGTGATATTAGTTTATAAGGCATAGTTTTTATTAATTAAAGCTCATTAGGTAACTTAAGGTTTTAATTTCTTGAGATTAGGTTCAAATTATATGTCTTGTGTATGATTTATAAGCTTCTTTAAAATTTCAAAATTAGAGGGGTATTTTGGTCATTTAATATCCTGCTAAATTTCGGGTTTTACACAACCCCTTTACGATCTCCCTACTTGAAAATTCCGAATGTTTTAGCCGTCATCTCAAGCCATCCCTTTAAGATGTCTGCCATCCAGGCCTCTCTCATGTCTCTTGATTGACCAAAAATATTAAATGAAGCTAAAAACAAAGGATCCAACCGTGGTAATCCAACTAGTTTCAACTTTTCAGCACATTCACTTGCTGTTGGCCCATCCTTTGTTTTGACAATATGCCTCAAGGCACACTGCATATCTACTGCGAGGTCATCAAAAGTAACATGAGAAGTCTTTGTCTTTGCCTTTTTCTTAGGCCTAACTTCATCATGTAGCCTTTGTGTACGAGAGTTCCCATCATCTTCATCATCAATATCCACGTCAACCAAAGGGTCATCGTTGATATCAATGGCCCCAACACGTTCCCTCATAGCCGATGCCCTAGATGCCGATGTGGCAGACCCCGATGCCCCAGACCCTTCTGAATTGGTCCATTGACCATCACCACTGGGGGAAATACTTTGAAACACAATTTCAAATAGTTCTTGGTAAGGTAATGGATGCGACTGCAAAGATCCAGCCCTTTTATGAATCTGTACCTAAATTCGAAAGAATCTATAGATAAGTTATTTTTTTAGAAAAAAATGACATAAGTGTTAAATATCTTAGTACCACGCACCTTCTTAAAGTCTTCCCATTCTTCGGGTGTTAGGTTAAACATCTTTGTTTGCGGGTTATAGATGTTCCCTGTTTTGTTCTTCAAGTAAAGCCATCCAATATATTTCGCTTTTAAATTATCAAATCCGTTTTTCATTTCTTTTTGTGTGAATTCCATGCCAAACTTGCCTTTGAGCACCCGGCCTAACCTAACCCAAGACGACCTATACAAGCTAACGCCATTTCTACCGGTCGTATTCATCTCTTCAATGCACGTGTCTTGTAAGACTTTGATCATTTCATTGGACCAAATTTTACGTGGCTTGGGACCTTCCATTGTAACTATAACAAATAGACATAAAGAGATCATTATTTAATAATCAGTTTTCTGGTCTTCAGGCTTGTTTTTTGACCTGTGATCTATGTTTTTTAATCTGATATGCAGGATATCTACTACAGAAAATTCACAAGATATTATTACAAGGGCAACTACTAATAATCAGTTTGTTGTTCCATTTCCTATGACTATTACATAGTAAATTAAGCCCTACTTTAGATCTGATCAGTGTGCAGCCTGGTTCGCTGCAGTTCACAAAGTATTTGTTGAACCACATAAATACCATGTTTGAACTTTAGATCTGATCAGTGTGCCTAATGGGTCTGAGAGACTACTATATAAAGAATATGCCAATAAAGAACGACCTAATAGTTGCGTCTAGATACTATATATCAAGCAAATGCTAAAACGATTTCTTACTTGAAACTACATATCTGCTAATAATTATCACATGATTCCTTGTATCTAAACTCATGCCACAACTTTAATGATGAATTGCTTACTTTAACTGTCACCTAATTTATCACTTACATCACGTACGTATCAGACTGTGAAGATAAACGAAGACACAAGAAAAGAAAGCATAGGCCTAGATTAACTTCAGAGTCAGATCGTGGAGATAAACGAAGACACAAGAAAAGAAAGCACGACAGCAAGATAAAACTGGGAAGTAACTAAAGTAAAAAATAAGATACTTGAATGAAACATAAAGTGCATGCTTACAATTTGGAGGTTCAGTTGTGCCCTTAAATGATTCTGTGCAGGCAGACTAGAAACACCTGCAAAATGAGCGCCACGTTATTAAACCGCTATTAATTCAAAAACAATAAGCAACTAACAGCAAGTGCTCTTATATATTCATCCCATTCAAGAAAGTTGAACATAACCAAAACATAGTTTAGCGATAAAATATATCAAACACATTCTATGCCCACTATGTCAAAAGATTAGACAAGTAACCTTCTATGCCCACTGTGTCAAAAGTGTTGTGATTCTCTCAGTCACTTGTTCTTCCAATGTGAATTTGCTAATGAGGTCTGGGATGTGTTAAAGTCAAAAAGTGATGCAGCGGATTTACCAAACAATTGGAGGCAAATTGTGGACATCCTATGTGGTAGACAGTGTAAGAGTAGCATTGGTAGTATCCTAAGAAGAGTGGTGTTTGCTGCAACAGTCTACTATCTATGGAAGGAAAGGAATGCAAGGCTATTTCAAGATACGAAGATGACTGTTAGTTCTGTGTGTAAAGAGATTATTGAACACATCAGAATGAAGCTACTCAGTTTGAGAGTAAAGAATACTGCTGCTGTCAAAAGAGTTGCCGAGAAGTGGGGTGTTAAAATGAACTTTCAGTATCAATAAAGAGATTATGGGTGTCAAAAGAGTTGCCGAGAAGTGGGGTGTTAAAATGAACTTTCAGTATCAATAAAGAGTTGCCGAGAAGTGGGGTGTCAAAAGAGTTGCCGAAAGAAACTAGGAGCTAATATGCAATCTAATATCTAACTTCACATACGAAAGCTATTAATAAAAAACAAGTATCAATCTACTTGAGCATTTCCACAACAATCACAACATTTCCAGCTAACTAGCTACGCAGTATATCTCTATAAAACATCCAACTTGATAAAAACGAAGCCTAATCATTCCTTCAACAGCTCAAAAAGCAAACAAACATCCTCGGTCACAAAACTTTTTACAACAAAAACCGTTAAAATGATAACAACAAACGCATTGTCCGGTTAACTTGATAAACGATATTAACAAGAATACCTTATAGCGAAAATTCACAAATACAAATCTGCCTCACACATTTTTATCCACAACTTACAAGCCTAAACCTATATATTACTGCATATAATCAAAACGCAAGTCATCGTGAAAGCACATCCACCCGATAGAAATCTGCCTCATACATTGTTCCTATTCTTCCACCCAAAAGACTTTACAGGTTGACAGACATATCACCAATAACCAATAACCATTTTTTAAGCATACCCACAAGATCAAAGCATATCATTCAAACGACATACCCACAATTTCTTAACAAATGACATTCAAAAGGTACAAAGATCTAATTTCTAAAATACCCACAACTTTAATGATGAAATGGGTACTCAAATATCATTTTTGACATACCCACAAACAAAAACATGGAAGAAAACCCTTACCTTTTTTATGGCGGCTGAGATGGTGGCGGCGGCGGCTGGGATGATGGTGTCCGGCTGATGGGGTGGTGGTGGACGTCGGATGGGGTGGGGGTGATGGTGGCGGCTGGGGTGGGTTGGTGATGGGAGGTGTGTGTGATAGGGTTTGTGAAATGAAGAGGATAGAAGAGAAAGAAGTTGTCTGAATTTGGGAAGAGGTTTGAAGAGGAAAGAAGCTCTTTTCTCTGCAAAAAAACAAACAAGTTCCTCTGCGCGCCCGTAGAGGAAAGAAGTGATAAGTGGAAAGAAGTGGAAATTTTTGAAAAACAAACAAGGCCTTAGAAACGTGATTGAACGTGCTTTTGGTGTCTTGAAAGCACGTTTTCCAATATTAAAGAAGATGGCACCCTTTCCACTTATGGTACAACAAAATATCACGATTGCATGTTTTGCACTTCATAATTTTATTCGCAAAGAGGGTTTAGATGATGAACTTTTTTTAAGATATGAGCAATTAGATGTGCAACTTGAGAATGACAACGTATTGGTTGAAGTTGATGATGGAGTTGGTGAAGAAGATCAAGTTGTTCAACCACAAGGGAATGCATCAGATCGACAATATATGGCTAATTTAAGAGATCAAATCGCGCAACAATTAATGCAAGTGATTTAACTTGGGTCCTAATTTGATACATGTTTGTAGTATTTTTATAATTTATGTGCTTTGCAATTTTTATGTTTTGAACCATTTATTAGTGTATTTTGAACCATATGTATTGTCTTTAATACTCCGTCTTTTAAGCGATATTGGTATATTTTGAACCATTATGTATTTTCTTTAATAGCACAAAAAACTAGTGAAAAATAAAACGGAAATGAAAAAAGAAAAAAGATATTTCAATAGCACAAAAAATACTAGTGAAAAAAAAATAAAAAAAAAATAAAGGAAAGAAGTACTTCAATAGCACAAAAAACAAATGCTCTTCTTCTTGTAGATGAAGAGCTTTAGATGTACCTCTTCTTCTGCAGACATGGTTTGCAGATAAAGAGGTAAAAGCTCTGAAAAAACAAACGACACCTAAGTTGTGTTACTGGAAGTTTGTGTGGCAAAAAGGTAAATCACAACTAAAATAACTTAAGTAACCGGCTAATGATAAAAGTGTTTATGTTTAACTTATGATTTGGTTTACTCAAGATGGATTAAATCTTGTTGAAAGCTTGGGTATTGTTAGAGCTTGTTACGGGTCGAAACCCACTGTGGTCGAACCACAGTGGTGCTTTTCTTTTTGGTTTTGAATTTGAGTTGCATTCTCAGTATAAGGGTGGATATTGTTTTAGCTTATTCGAAATAAAAACAAAACTTAACGCATGCAAGTGTACGTTGAGAAAATAATACAACTAAAAATATCATAGTTGAAAATCCCCTTAAAAGTAAAACCTTTGTAAAATACAACAAGAAAAGCCCTTGGCTCTACTCGTTTGTCGCTTGGTTTCCAACCGATAGACTAGAGTTCAATCTTTGTAATGGAAGCTTTTTGACATTTCTTTTTATTTATCATTTTGACTAACATTTTTGTACCCGATCTAGCACATTTTTATAACTTTTAATAAAAATGATAAAACTTACATTTTCAACATATTTGTCCAACATTTTCGTCAGACTAATATACTTATTATTTATTACTAAAATCCGACCGAAAGACGAAAATTAAAATACAAAGAAAATATTTATAACAAAAGTTAATATAATTTTTTTTTACTTATCATCCACTAATTAAATATATAAACACATTTATATATACACCGTATCATGTAACCGTTACTAATGTAAATACTTAACGAAAAGTATTTATTAATATCACCAACGTATGATTTTCCACAAACACTTTAAAACGAGTTAAACGTAAACTCTGCCACACAAGCAACATTAAACACAACCACTTTAGGACATTTAAATTTATTTAAATACTTTGAGTTGTTAGTACACAAAACTGTAAACTAAGACTTGCTATACTAATCTAGGTCGCGTGTCGGTGCCGCCCACTTATACTATTTGACTTTACCCAGGCTACTTTACTAAGGTGAGTATTCACGGACCCCTTTTCTTTAACTATTTAAATCGCTTTGGGGTGGAATTCATGAATTATTACTTGAACTCTTTGAACTTTGTTTTGAACCGTATGATAAGTATTTTGAACCTTTTGACTTCTTTGAACCCTTTAAACTCAACTTGAACTCTTGAACTTGATTATGAATTTACGATTTATTTTGAACTTAATGTGCTGTACACACTAAACATAAAGTCTCCCATGTTCGGAGCAATGCAAAGTCTCCCATGTTTGGAGCATTCTTAACTGTATATAATAGTTGTTATGATGTACTGTTCGTACATTCGCATTGTTAGTCCCCGATTGATTTGCCGTTCGCACTTCAATTTTAACGTACCGTTCGTACGGCTCCCTTGTCTACGGAGCAGTAGGTAGTATGGATAGCGCTATTAGAGGTCGGCCAACCTCTCGTTCCCTTGTCTACGGAATGCATATTATTTATTTTTGGGGCTTTGCCGCATACTTTATTATATACAAGGTGCTGATATTGTGAACTGTTATGACCATATGTGTATTGACTACCCAGCGTACTACTTTTATTATGGAAATGTATGTGAACTTATATGTTACAAGTCTTGTATGGGCGGGACTTGTAACATGGTGAGTTGGCAGGACATTTGCCAGGCAGACTTTCTCATAAATGGTTTTCGCACTATATAAAACCTGTATACTCACCAACTATTTTCATAGTTGACCCGTTTTCTCATGCATTTCAGGTGATCGCCAGTAGGTGTATTTTATGAAGACATTAGCATTAAGGAGTCTTCATTCCATCATGTCTAGTTGGATGAAATAAAAGTGTTATCTTTTGGAAATCAAACTATTATGTTTCAAATGCCGTTGTAGGCTAAAACAATGTTGTATTAATGTACTGTTTCTTTAAATTTTAATTATGGTATTGTACTATAGCTCTCTGCGATGTATATTAATTTAGTTGCACCTCACGTTTTCGCCTTTGGCGGGGTGTGACACATTGACTTACAACTTGGTAATTGCACGCAGGTGAATTTCGAATCACTACACCTTTGCTTTACCTATGTTGGTGATGACTGCAACTAAAACCATCTTTCTACAGGGTGATTAAGAGGAAAAGGCTGGTGTGGTGAATTTGTTAAAGATTATAATGTGTGATTCTGGGTTTTTAGTGATGAATTTGTGATGAATCTGTTAGATCTAAGAATATTATACTTGTCATTTAAGAGTAGGGTATATTAGTCATTTAAGCAGAAACTCAAAGTCAAAGTCCCACCTATCCCACCTACCAATTGTACTTTAATATTAAATAAGTGGACACGTGTCGCACATTGGATGGAGTCGCACATTCGCACATGACCTTTTTGAGAAAAAGCATTATTTTCTTACTATTTTTTGAAAAAAGTTTTTTCAAAGTACCATTTTGGTAATTAGCCCTTAAAATTATGTGTTATTGAGTATTCGGTGTAAAACCTATCTCGAATTACAAAATATAAATCTTAAGATTAACATACAAGGCCGGTGGATTATTCTAATTATCGTCTGGTTTTAGAGTAGAACCACATATGAGATTAGTGTTGGCCTAACAAAATACGATATAGAGATTCAAAAATATTTAAATAAATATACATATGCTAAAGTTTATCCATGGTAGTCGTTTAGTAGAGGGTTCCTCCATGCAATGCTTTCTTACTTGACAGTCGCCTTCCATATGAACCATATACATGATGCATGTACCTTGTTTAGAGATAGTGCTTGAACTCTTTTGTTGGCCCAAGTTATTAGTATCAGTCAGCCCATAAGAATTTGTGAAGGGGACAAGATTCAAGATCAAAATACGTAGAAGTTTTGGTCTTTATGGTGTAGAGGTATTTTCCACTCTACGCCGTAGAGCTCTCGAATAAAATTTTATTCAAGGCTTAAAGTCTCTATGCCGTAAAGACAAACACCTCTCTATGCCGTAGAGACATCGTATCCATAATCTTCTTTTATTTGTTTATTTCGTTTTTATTTATTATAATTAGGTTTCTTTCTTTAGAAGTTTTACTTTCCTATAAATATATGGCTTATTATCATTGTAGAAACTTTGTAGTGCACCCATTTTAGCTTTTCCAGATGGAACCGAAGACTACATGGTTTTTTGTGATGCATCGCACAAAGGTTTAGGCGATGTATTGATGCAACGAGAGAAAGTTATAGCTTATGCTTCTCGACAACTCAAGGTTCACGAAGAGAACTCCACGACCCATGATTTAGAATTGGATGTGTTGGGAATGAAAGATCGACCCAATTGTCTCTGACAAGTATTTAAACATAAAATAGCCTAATTCACCTTCTGAAGATCAGTGAGCATCAAGTCTCTGATAACGTTCAGAGAGAATGTTACTTCATACCTATTGTTGGGTCCCCGCTGTTCATGCAAACCATGAATGATATAAACATCAGTTTTAGCAAGTGAGAAAAACTGACGAACATCAACGTCTTTGATGTAGGGTTTGCTTGAGAATGACACAGACATACTAATAACACCATTGTCATTTTTCACCTATTATAAATCTTTATTAATGAATAAATTCACAAGATTTACAAAGAATAGCCTACGGAAAACTACCCCGGTTTTTTGAAAAATATGAAACTCTCCAAGATAAAACAACACAAGTCTGCTAGTTACTTTGTTGTCCCTAAGAGAGGAGGATTCTAACCATAATACTTTGTATTATTTTCTTTGTAGGAATCTCTACTTAACTTTGATTACGACCTTGGTTTATATAAGAAGGGAAACAATGGTTGCATGTGGGTTACATAGTAAGTTGTTCACTTGCTATAGATAGGCACGTGCCTAGTAAGCTAGTCAGAATCTTACTTTCGGCTCTTCCTGATTTGACAACTTATAGTTCCAATGTCTGTTTCACGTATATCGATAAGTACTTGAGCTTATCTTCTTGTGTAAGTTTCTTGCCTTCTCATTCTGAGGTTTAGGTTGTAATCAGAGTCAAGTCTTAAGAGTCACAGAGACATTTGTCAGATCTCAGTGACTCTGGTGTTGTTTTTAGCTCCTTGTAACTTCACTCCCTGACTCTACATCAGGTTGTGAGGTTGCTTTCTTCAGTTGGTCTTCGACTTCCCTAAAGCCATTCAGATGTTTTGAGCTTTATACAACACTCACTGATTTCTTTATCAGTGAGTCATCTTCTGAATAATAATCAGAGAGACATGTTCTCTGATAACTCTCAGGGAGTATATCACTTTGATAGTTATGAAGTGACATACTCTTTGATCGTTTATCAGTGACTTGATGCTCACTGACCTTCCAAAGGTGAATTAACCTATTTTATGTTTAAATATTTGTCGGAGACAACTGGATTGATTTATCAGACCCAACACCTATCAATGTGAACTTGATAGTTATCAGAAGTGAGATACTCCCTGATATGTTATTAGAGAACATTTCTCTCTGATTATTATTAAGAAGATGACTCACTGATAAAGAAATCAGTGAGTGTTGTATAAAGCTCAAACGTCTATATGGCTTCAGGGACATCGAAGACCAACTGAAAAAACATCTCACAAACTGATGCGGTGTCAGGGAATGATTTACAAGGTGCTAAATGCAACACCAGTGTCACTGAGATCTGAAAAATGTCTCTATGGCTCTAAAGACTTGATTATGTAGGGCGGGAAACTTCTTTATGAAGATAAGTTTCAAGTACTTATCGATATACGAGAAACAGGCAATGGAACTATAAGTTGTCAAATCGGGAAAGCCGAAAGTAAGCTTCAGACTAGCCTACTAGGCACGTGCCTATCTATAGCAAGTGGACAACTTACTATGAAACCCACATGCAACCACTGTTTCCCCTCCTATATAAACACTCAGTTGTAACCAAGTTAAGTAGAGATTCAAACAAAGAAAATAATACAAAGTATTATGGTTAGAATCATCCTCTCTTAGAAACAACAAAGCAGCTAGTAGTCTTTTGTTGTTTGATTTTGGAGAGTTTAGTCTGTCAACTCGGGGGTAGTTTTCCGTAGGCTACTCCTTGTAAATCTTTGATTCATTGATAATAAGATTTAGAAAAGTTGAAAATACAAATGGTGTTATTAGCATGTCTGTTTCGTTCTCAAGAAAACCCAACCTCATCAATGTTGATGTTCATTAGTTTTCCTCACTTGCTAAAAATTTGTGCATATCTTTCATGGTTTGCATGAACGCGTGTGTGCAAGTGGACCCAACAGTGTGTTGTCGTTTTCGCTCTCATACTTTGGAGACACTGCTTATACGGTACTACGTGTACGGTGTTTACGGATCACAAAAGCCTCCAACACATTCTTGGCCATGAGGAACTTAACATGAGACAGCGACGATGGATCGAACTTCTCAGTGATTACGATTGCAAGATTCTTTATTACCCTGGAAAGGCGAATGTCGTAGCCGATGACTTAAGCCGAAAAGAAAGGCTTAAGCCGTTACGAGTTCGAGCCTTGGTCATGACTATCTACACCAACCTTCCCGCTCAAATTCTCGATGCTCAAGCTGAAGCACTTACAGAAGGAAACCTATAAAATGAGAAACTACGGAACATGGAGAAGAAGAAGTTTGAGACGCGTTCAGATTGAACCCTATGTTTCAAGGATAGAAGTTGGTTGCCACATTTTGGAGGTTTACGGGATTTGATTATGCATGAGTCGCATAAGTCAAAGTACTCCATTCACCCTGGATCAGACAAGATGTACTAGGATCTTAAACAAGTATAGTGGTGGCCGAATATGAAAGCCGAAATCGCCAATTATGTCAGCTAGTGTTTGACATGTTCGAAGGTTAAAGTTGAATATCAGAAACCATCAGGTCTACTACAACAACCTGAGATTCCCATTAGTATATAACATTGGACTTCATCACCAAACTGCCTAAGACGTCCAGCGGCTATGATGCTATTTGGGTAATCTGTAGAAATGTAGGGGGGTGAATACGCTCTTGTTTAAAATCTTAAAAACTTTCGTATCAAATTCCCGATCAAGTGTGACTGAATATGAATAGTGGTTACGTCACTCATAATAAATATATATGTCACGTAACTATAAGTATGTGACTACAAGTATGTTTAACAAATTAAGACTAACATATCATAAATACAATATAAACAATTAATCACACAAACATAAACACAACACAAGGTTAATAGAATTAAGCTACTTCTTATTGAATCTGGGGACGGTCCCTGAAATGTATGAACGGTCCCATATATATGTGGGACCGCCTGTCTATTTACAGGACCGTCACTAGTGGGTTTTATGAGTCATGTGGTGTGTTTAAGATAGGTGACTTAGTATGTATTTGCATATTTTAAGTTATCTCAGTTTATATCACAACCACATTCACAATATAAGCGTCAAGCCACACAAACACAAACTCAATGAAAGTGTAAATATAAAACGATAAATGCAAGAATAAAAAGTAAAGAGATGAGTAGAGAAAACGCAAACCGGACATGATTATTTATAGTGGTTCGGCACAAAGCACCTCTTCGCCCTACCCCACTCCTCGAGTACCCAACTCGAGACTTACTTCACTAGTCAACAAGCTCCCTTTAGGCGGAACAAACCGTACACCAATGCTTACACCAATTTACGACACTAAGTGGAATGTCGAGTTCTAATCTTGGCTAGAACCAATCCACACACGATCTACATGATCAACACGATCAACCCGATCAACTCGATCTACCCGATCAACATGATCAACCCGATCACCACGATCAACGCGAACTACCCGATCCACATGATCTACCCGATCTACACGATCTACCCGATCAACATACAACACCTCACGGACTTACATATCGTCCGGATATACATGACACTTCACGGACTTACACATCGTCAGAATCTACCTATTACAAAAGATATGGACTCGATCTATATGTAACAAATGTTACACGTGGACTAACTAGACTACATAACTTCGTATCTTGGTGATAACGAAAGTTCTTCTCTTTGCACTTGAGGAGAGGAAGAAAGAATCACATATAAACAAGATTCAAGCAAGTTAATGTGATCAAAGAAGAGATTGAGAAAGGACATAAAATTTTGTGCTAAAGAGGGTTAAGTTTTTCTATGAAAAATGGCTCAGTATTTATAGGAAGCTCAAGGAGCGGGGGACAGTCCCTTAAACATTAGACGGTCCCTTATATATAAGGGACCATCACCTATTTAAGGGACCTTCCCGGCAGATTTTGTCCTTTAGTGGTGAAATGTTATCTGGTGAAAATTTAACTGATTTGGGCGGGAAAAGAGTAGTGATTGGCATGCCTAATTGGCATGCCTAATCATGCCTAACAATTAGATTATAACACTTGGAGTAATCAAAGGCTATCATGAGGAGAGAGAAACATCATACTCCACTTGTCATATTTTGAATGGATTAGGCATAAAATTAGTCATGCCATAGCTATTGGGGATTCCAAATTCAAAATTCAAATTTATTTTTCCTATTAAAACATTTCTTTATATGTCTATGTCTTGTTTGATTATATGTTTATCTTCTCTTTACTTTAACATGCTAGCTTAAGTTATTAAGTGTTTGCTTAGATCTAATAAAACCTAGTTGTTTAATATTGATTTTTCGTCTCTTGTTTAATTGATTACCTCGCTTTAAGTTAAGAAAACTGGCTAAGTTCTTATATGTATTAGCTTGAACGTCTTATAAAATGCAACCATAGAGTGCACTATTGGTTTTCCTCGTTGTATTTATTGCTTAAATTGTGGCTTGTAAATCCTAGATAACTTAATAGACTTTAAAGGATTCAGGGGAGACTAATTTTCATAGAGTTGGGGACTTCGGCACCTCCCCACAACCAATATTAAAGAATACAACGCTTCAATTAAAACAAGGACGCGACAATTTGACAAATTAGTAGGAGATAACTAGGGAGTAAGGAAGTCCAAGTAAACACTGCTTTTCCTATCATAAGAGTTACCACCAAATTTACCTTTTCATTTTTATTTAGTTTAATTTTATTTTATTATTAGTTTTGGGTTAGTTGACTAGCAACTAATTCCGCCCACTCTTTCAAAACCCGAGATTTTTACCTGCTTTCATAAAATATAAAAACACAAAATGAATCATCTTTCACCTCTAGACCTATCTCGACATACACTTCGACCTTTCCACAACTATTGCGAGACTATTCCCCTAGAGAACGATCAATCCCCCAGACTTACATATACTACACTACAACGGTTAGGTACACTATCTTTTCTTCGTGCCCTTTGTTTTGTAATTCTCTTCATTTGCCATCATGGTGAATGAAGGCGTCTTTGACCCCATCAACCAACCACACCAAGCACAACAACCACACCAAGAGAAATCCCACCAAGAACGACCACACCAAGGCCCACCTCGAGCCCGTACTCTAGGTGAGTACTCCAAACCAAGCCCTCAAGGCTACCAAAACACCATTGAGCTCCCCCAAAGAGCCAATGTGTCACCCTTGCTATCCGACACCATCCGGTTGGTGCAAAGTGGATGTGCATTCCATAGACTTCCTTTTGATGATCCAAATCAACATCTCAAGGATTTCCTAAAGATCGTAGATTCCATAGACCTTGATGTTTCCACTCAAGAGACAACGCGTTTGCGTCTCTTCCAATTCTCTCTACGTGACCAAGCTAGTCATTGGCTTAAGCGTTTACCCGCGGGATCCATTGTTTCCTCGCTCAATTTTTCTCACCGAGGAGAACTACCAAGCTAAGGAATGACATCTTAATGTTCCAACAACGTCAAAGTGAAACTCTTTACGAAGCGTGGACGCGTTTCAAGGACTTACTCCAAAATGTCCCTCATTATGGCATTGATCTTTGGCTTCAAATCAAAATTTTCTATGATCATGTTAATCAATCCACAAGGCAAACCATTGACCAAGCGGCCGGTGGCAAGCTACTTGACAAGAATGCGGAAGAATCATGGGGAATCATAGAAGATCTTGCTCTCTATGACAACGAATGTTGGAATGACCCGCACGAGTTGAGCAAAAGGGGCAATATCCTTGCCTTCGAATAACTCAAGCATTCTCGACCGTAGGATCATGAAACTTGAAGACCAAGTCAAGTTTCTCATGAAATCCTATGAAGCTCCTAAACCATCAAGCCAAGTGAACAAAATCACTTCTTCATGTGAATTATGTAGTGGTCCCCATGACACTCGTGATTGCATGGAACTCCCCGAACAAGCTTTTGCGGATTATGCATCCTTGCGTACCGACGGAGTGGGAGATTAGTGGTCCACTTTCAAACCCGAGCAAAACACCCTTGGTGATTTATACAATCCATCTTGGAAAAATCACCCAAACTTTAGGTGGAAACAAAACCAAAATTCGTCTCAAAACAAATTTTCAAATCCATCTAATCATTTTCAACCAAACGATTCATCCTCGAACCGTACATTTAACAATAATCCTTCCAACAATTCCAATAATCTTGAAGGATTAGTGTCTAATTTTATGTCATCTCAAGAAGCTCGTTTGTCCAAGTTTGAAGCCGATTTCAAACAACAATGTTGATACAAAAGTTGGGCGTTCCTAGATTCCGTACCAATCAGATCTTAATGCTTGAGACCTGCGTACTAAGAAAACCAAAAGACACCGTTAGGCTTATCGTGGGATTGTCTCCCACGATTATCCTCCGGCGTGAGAGTAAGTAATCGGTTTTAGGGTTTGTAGAAGAGTTAGGGTTTGTAAGTCGTACCTTTAATGAGAGTCGAAGGACTCTTTATATACACACGAAACTCTAGTTGGTTTCGTGTTCCTTACCCTTCGCGTATCCCGCCTAAGTCGGCTACTTGATATATATCCCATAAATAAGAGATATCTTATATCAAAGTCATAAATAACTTCGGGCTTGGGCTATCGTGAGCCCAAACCATTATCATAATAGCCCATTCGTGATGGGTATGAGTCCATTCGTGATGGACTTAAGTGTGGGTCGGGTTCGTGACCCAAATGCGGACTATACGTCATCATGTCCCCCCAGTCTAGTGTGCGCAATGCGTGATTGCGGATACTAGACTAACAATTCTAGCGAAAAATATTCCTCAATGCGTAGCGGGGAAGTTGCAAATGTTTCCCGCCCAAAGCACAATATAATTAATCTAGTCCAAGTACATCCGTATCTTCATCGTAAATCGTGAGTGGTGGGTGAAAAAGTGCTTTACCATTGTGGTTCCCAGCCACACGATTAGAGCAAGTGGGGTACACTTGGCATCCATCCATGGATATGTGTAACCCTATATAAAGTTAAGCCATCTTTTCACTGTGACTGCCACAGTAAAAATCATCATTTGCCACCATTGTTAAACCTTCGAATAGCAATCCAGAAATCAACGAAATCTAAGGTAATAGCGCCTGCGCTTCACAATACTTTAAATTCCAATAATGGTTCTTCAGTTGTCTGATATTAGTTCCAATATATCGGAGGATGAACTTCGTCAGTTCACCTCCGATTATTACATCCCTCTCGCATTGCATCCGGTAGTTCCGGATGCAAATGCGTCAATAGCGGATTTCCCGCAGGGGAAGGTAGGGGTTTATACGCGTTTTTTCGAATTTGCTAACCAGCGTGCGCCCATTTCCCTCTTTTTGTGCGATATTCTAAATCACTATCGTCTTCATATTTCTCAGCTTCACTGTATAGGTGCAGCAAAAATAACCAATTTCGAAGTAAATTGTCGCCTTTTGGCGATTGAACCCACAGTCCATCTATTTCGCGCATTCTACCACACAACGTGGTCGAATGGGTGGGTGTCTTTTGCCAAGCGCGCCGGGACATTGCAATGCTATACGGATAAATTAGATGCGCTGAGGGTTTGGAGGGAAAAGTTCTTTTGGGTAGATAGTGCCTTCTTTCCATGGGTTTTCGAGTTTTATACCAAAGAATCATTGCCGAAGGATGAGCGCCCAGACCCCAGGTTGTATAACGAGGCTGACGCGGACACAATAAATACTAATCGCATTCCGATACAAGCGT
Source organism: Artemisia tridentata subsp. tridentata (assembly GCA_021014915.2). Classification (NCBI taxonomy): domain Eukaryota; kingdom Viridiplantae; phylum Streptophyta; class Magnoliopsida; order Asterales; family Asteraceae; genus Artemisia; species Artemisia tridentata. Next base: position 263,596,666 of record CP139508.1, read on the forward strand.
ATCCAGAAGAGTTTTTGGTGCACATGGGCATCAGTCGCAACTACTTCGGTAGTCCGGAAGAGGTGCCAACTTTTTTGGATGAAAATAGCCGGGGTGGGTGCTCGTCCTTACTTCCTTTCCGATTATTAGTTGTAAGCGCTCCTCCTTTTGTAAATTATATAACTCATTTTGTGTTTGTTTGTTGCTTGTTGCGCAGAAATGGACCTATTCAGCGTTGTTCGCTTGGAGAAGCCGAAACAGGTGATTGTAGGGGTGCGCCCTTTGAGGGATGGTGAAGAGCCAATTCTACAGGCAACCTCAGGGCGCACGATGATGATTGCGCAGGAGGAGCCAGAGGAGACAGGTGAGACAGGGGAGATCCCCCCAGGTGTCACTATGGCTACCCCTCTGCGTAGCTTTCCCGCTTCTGGGTCGCAGATCCCCGTGGAGGTATTACATATAGACTCGTCGGGGAGTGCCATGGATGAATCTGAGGAAGAGGAGGAGGAGGGCCAAAGGTTAAAGCGCAAGAGATCATCTGGTGATGATGGCGCAAGTACATCAAGCAAGCGCCCTGCTATTTCTGTCTGGCAATCATCTGAGGAGGGTGCATCGCAGAAGGATGCTTCTGGAACTCCTCCCTTCAAGTAAGCAATGAAACTTCTATCTTTAGACTTTTATTCCGTGTTTATATTGCTGCCATTTTTTGACTTTTTGTTCCTTGCGCGCAGTTTGGATGCTGTTATTGATGAGGATGCGCAAGTTGGGAATTCGCCACCAAAGACTGGTTCTGCGTATGCTGGTGAGTTCAAGCCTGAGAGTCCAGTGGTTGAGGAGAAATCTTGTGAAGATGCGCCAACAGGTCATCTTATAGAGGAGTTGGCTTCATTGGTTGAGCGGCTACAGACTCGACATAGTGGTGAGAGCAGCCAGATTGCGCAGAAGGACAGAGAGGTTAACATTCTGAGGGCGCAATTGGCTGATGCGCAGGCTGAAGTGAGGGCTTCTGGTGTGTACGCCCAGAAAGTTGCTGATGAGAAGATGTTGCTCATGGCTGAATTGACTCAAGAGCGCAATGGAGCAAGGGAATACAAGGCCTCCTGCCTTTGGGCCTTGAGATATATGGAGCTAAACAAGGGCAAACTCATCTCAAACATGGATGGCTTCCGCAAGACTGTGGAGAGTTTGCTGGAGAGTCAAGAGCGCAAGCTGCGTAAGCTCAGCATCGAATATGATGAGGAGCTATACCCTCATTTGGTGTCTACCATTGCTGAGCGCAGATGGCTCATTAGCCATGGGTTACGTCTCGCTGCCATGGGTACTTTGGAGTCCCAAGAGGTGCGAGAGGTTTTTGGGGAGGTGGTAGAGTGCGCGCTTGCACGTGGCAAGGCGCAAGCTGTAGAGGAGCTCTCTGAGAGCGGACTGCTGAAGGTGCCTGTCGCACAAGTGCCTAATTACAATGCCAATGCTTTTGATGAGCTTGTTGCGGCTATGGAGAAGATGAAACTGCTGGATCTTCCTCATATTGCTCAACTTGAGCGCGACCAGGATTACCCCATAAGTGTTATCATGGAGGGGTTGACCTTGGCCAAGCATTCGGCAGAGGGCGCAGAAGAAGAGGCTGACTATTTCCTCAAGCCAGACGTGTCACAGCTGCAGGTACCCATTTTTGTCCACCCTCGCAACGTCCAGGATCCATTTGCCCTTGAGAAGGAGATCCCCTTGAAGCAATCCTTAGAGGCTCATGCTATGAGGTTGGCGAAGAAACAGGGTGTGAAGGGGAAGGCCATCCTCTGCGGTGTTGGTGCTGCGCATCTCCCAAGGTCTGATGGGGTACCTGTTAGCGTACCGACAGTGTCGCCCCAAGGTGGTGTTAGCAGATCTAGGCTCAGGCGTACCCGTAGCCTTTAGATTTTTCGTCTTGGTTACTTTTTGTAATAGATTAACATTTTTGTTGCACATGTGCATGTTAAGTCTATCCTTTGTATGAATTCGTAATCCATAATAAAGTCTTGGTTTTGAAATATACGATTGTACGCATATTGTACCAAATTTGATTGTGGTTATAATGTTTGTGCTTAGTTTATTTTGTCTTTGCGTGAAAGATGTCTAAGAATCCAACCGTTTATATTAACACAATTAAAGAATGTATAATCACTTGTATCATAATCGTGTATGAGATTCGTGACATAAGCGTGTATAAATTTATGGCATAGTCGTATATGGCATGATCGTGTGTAACATAATTGTATATGAAATGCACAAGTTGTTGTGTATCCATCGTGGGATGCACAAGTGTATGGATTGCAGCGTACCGCGAATACCATGTGAAGGGGATAATTGTCTTAACTCCTAATTTGTTAAACGCGCACAGTATGCATTGTTGCGCACCTGTCGTGAGATGCGCATCGAACTTACTCCAACGTCTTAAGAGTAAGGTGTTTAACAAGGATGCGTGATCCGATGTTGATGGGTTTGCAACCCTCTTACTCAACGAGTCATTTAGTAGGTTTACTCATCCTTTTACCATCGTGGGTTTTTAATTGGTGCATGCACGCCATGTAGGCAAAATATAACAAACAGTATTGAGACATAAATTATATGTAAGCAATAAAGTAAAGTGTGTCACGGAGTTAGCTAGAAACCGCAACATTTTATTAATACTTGCAAGTTTTTGTAAAAAGAAAAAAGAAACATTTGTCTAAATGAAACAAAAATGTAAATACACGGATATTTATTGGGCACTTACTAAAGTGCGGAATTGTCCGTGTGTTGGGTCGTAACCTTTCCTAAAGATAGCATCTCTTGAGATTGCAGATATTCCATGTGCGTTGTAGCTCTCGCCCATCCATGTCACGCAGCTTGTACGCGCCTTGTCCTAATGCTTCAGTGACCTCATAGGGTCCTTCCCACTTTGGTCCAAGTTTACCTGTATCTTCTGCGTGGCTTGCATCATTGGCGCGGTACACAAAGTCGCCTGGTCTGAATGAGGTGCTTCGAACTTTAGCATCGTAGTATCCCTTCATCTTTGACTTGGTTTTTGCCTCACGTATAGTTGCGCGCTCGCGCCTTTCTTCCAACAGATCCATGTCTATTCGTCGCTCATCGTCATTGGTCGCGACATTAACTTCCGCGGTGCGGATAGTGGGCATCCCAATTTCAGCTGGTATGACAGCTTCTGTCCCGTAGACAACGGAAAAAGGAGTGTCTCCATTGCTAACCATGATTGTCGTGCGGTGCGCCCATAAGACATGCGACAATTCGTCCACCCATCTTCCTTTGTGTTTGTCCAGGCGCGCTTTAATTCCTTCGCCTAGACTACGATTTGCGCGCTTAACCAAACCATTGGTTTGTGGGTGTTTTACTGATGCGAAGTGTTGTGTTATATGTAACTCTGCGCACCAGTATTTGAACGGGTTATCACGGAATTGTTTTTCGTTGTCCGAAACGATCTCCCCAGGTAATCCAAAACGGCATACGATATTTTCCCAAACAAAGCGTTTTACTTGATTACCTGTGATTGTCGCTACTGCCTTTGCTTCGATCCATTTAGTGAAGTAATCGATTGTAACAATAAGGAATTTAAGTCCTCCTGCTGCGACAGGGAAGGGGCCCGCAATGTCAATACCCCACTTATAGAATAGCCATGGAGAAGTGATAGGTATTAGCTCTTGTTGTGGTCTGCGCGGAATGGGTCTATGAACTTGGCAGTCGTTGCATTTCTTTATCACATCACGCGCATCACGATGCATAGTAGGCCAATAGTATCCTGAGCGCAATGCTCGCGCTACGACGGACCGTGGTCCTGAATGCATACTGCATGAACCAGCGTGGATCTCTCGGAGTACGTAATCTGCCTGAAGAGGTCCAACGCACCGAAGCCATGGTTGTAGGAATGAGCGGCGATATAGGATACCATCTCTAAGTTCGAACCTCTGCGCTGTGCGCCGTATCCTTCGAGCGTCCTTCTGCTCATCGGGCAATTTGCCCTTGCCTATAAATTCGATAATAGGGGTCATCCACGTAGGATTCGCTTCCTCTATTACTGTGGATATCTCCATTTCCGAGATGGATTTGTTCTTTAGGATCTCCACTAAAACTTGTTTTGACAGGTGCGCGAAGCTAGTAGACGCGATCTTGCTTAGCGCATCCGCTTTCTTATTTTCACCTCTAGGAATTTGCTTAATGGTAAACCTGTCAAAGCCTTGTATTAGCGATTTGGTCTTGTCGAGGTATTGGACCATGTTGTCCTCTTTAGCCACATATTCGCCCAACACGTGGTTGGCTACCAATCGGGAGTCCACATTTGCTTCTAGGTTACGTACACCCATTCGATTTGCAATGCGCAATCCGGCGATAAGGGCTTCATATTCTGCCTCGTTGTTCGTGGCTGTGAATTCAAAACGCAGTGTGTAAGTGAATTCCATTCCTTCCGGATTAGTGAGGATAAGGCCAGCACCCGATCCATCCACACATGAAGACCCATCTGTGAACAAGACCCATGGTTCTTGTAATTCTACCTTGCTCGGAGGTGGTGCGTCATCGGTATCTGGTTTTTCGATGATGAAGTCTGCTAGTATTTACCCTTTGACCGCAGTGCGTGGTCTGTAAGAGATGTTATACTCGCCTAGTAGCACACTCCATTTTTGTAATCGCCCCGATGCGTCAGGTTTAGAGATAACTTGTTTGATAGGTTGGTCAGTAATCACTGCTATTGGGTGCGCTTGAAAGTATCTACGCAGTCTTTTGGCAGCAAATACTAATGCCAAGACCAACTTCTCCATTGGGCTATAGTTAATCTCTTTCTTCTTAAGCGCTTTGCTTACGAAGTATACCGGTGTTTGTACAGAGTTCCTCTCTGTCAGTAGCACTGCGCTGACTGCTCCATGAGTCATAGATAAGTAAACGATTAATTCCTCCCCTGGTCGGGGTGCGACAAGCTTAGGAAGCGCTGCTATATGTTGCTTAAGCTGTATGAAAGCCTCTTCTGCTTCCGCAGTCCAATGAAAGTCTCCCTTTTTTGTACACGTCTTGAGTGTTTTAAAAAGAGGGAGTGACTTATCCGCTGATTTGGACAGGAATCTGTTCAAACCGGCTAGTTTCCCATTTAGAGACTGAACTTCTTTCAGCGTGCGTGGTGAAGGAAGTTGGATGACAGGCTCTGTTTTTTCTGGGCATGGCTTAATGCCATCTGGTTCTATCAGATATCCCAGGAACATGCCTTCTGTAGCACCGAAAGTGCACTTCTTGGGATTTAGCTTCATGTTGATCGCCCGTAGCGTTCTAAATGTTTCTTCTATATCGCGCACCACTTCGTCTTCAGTATGGCTTTTTATGACAAGATCATCCACATAAACTTCTAAGTTGCGGCCCACTTGCTTTTTAAATGCATTATCTACCAATCGCTGGTAGGTGGCGCCCGCATTCTTCAGGCCAAAAGGCATCTTTGTGTAACAATAGACACCTTGGCTTGTATGGAAAGCTGTTTTTTCCTCGTCTTCCTTGGCCATTTGGATTTGGTGGTACCCTTTGTATGCGTCTAAGAAACATTTAAAGGGATATCCACACAGAGATTCTACCTTCCAGTCTATCTCTGGCAGCGGATAGCAGTCCTGTGGACATGCTTTGTTGAGATCAGTGAAATCCACACACATCCGCCAACTGCCATCACCTTTCTTGACCATGACTGGATTGGAGAGCCAGTCATGGTAATAGACCTCACGCATGATGCCTGCGTCCACAAGTTTGTGTACTTCCTCCAGAATGGCTTTTGCGCGCTCTGGAGCTTGGCCGCGCTTTTTCTGCCGCACTGGGGAATATCCTTGTCGGATTTTTAGCTTGTGTTCTGCGATCGAGCGTGGCACACCAGTCATGTGCTTTGGTTCCCAGGCAAAGATATCCAGATTCCTTTGTAGGAGTGCGCACACGGCTGCTCTGCCTTTGTCAGACAACGATCCTCCAATTGATACTTCTTGCTCTGGGTAATCAGGGTGAATTGCGACCTTCAGATTTGGAACTTTAACTGCGCTCTGTTCTGGGACGTGCGTCATCTCACATGTAATCGTGTTACATTCTTCTGGTGGCGCAGCGTTGTTGTAAATGGTGACAATGCCGCCTTCTACTGGGAATTTGAGCATCCCATGCGCTGTGGATGGTACCGCGCGCATCGCCGAAATTCCTGACCTTCCAATAATGCCATTGTATGGCGAAGGGGATTTGATCACCATAAAGTTCATCCAGGCTGTCGTGGAGTGTTCCTTATTACCAACAGTGACTAGTAGGCACAGTTGCCCCATAGGCCATATCTTTTCTGCTGTAAAGCCAGTAAGTGCAGTCGTGGCTGGACTTAACTGTCTTTGTATCTCAGGACGCAGTCTCTTGAAACAATGTTCATACATTATATCCGCTGATGCACCTCCATCAACATACATGCGGTGGATGTCGTGACCCCCCGCATTTATTTCAATGGTGAGTGGTTCGGCTACTGCGTTGTCCGCGGCCAAAGTGGGGAAAGAGATTTCGCTTCCATGAGAGAATTTCTGGCTCACCTTTTGCCTAGTCTTTCGCTGCCATGATTGTATCATGTAGATAGTATCAGCTTTTTCCTTAGGCGCTTCTTTCATGCCTCCGGTTCTCTGCTTGTCCTTCCCATCCTTAATATTTTTAACGAGATGGTCCAATCTGCCTTCTTTCACTAGTTTCTCAATTAGTTGGCGTAATTGGACACACTCATTAGTGGTATGGCCCTTCTGTGCGTGATACTCGCAGTATCCGTTCCCTACGCGCCGATCTTCAGGGGTGCGCATAGGTGGGGGTCTTGGAAAGTTCGCACCTTCCGTCGCAAATATCTCTTTTGGAGTTTTTGTTAATGGGGTGTACTTTTCGTTTCCCCGTCCGACCCCTTGGGTGCGATAACTTTTGTTACGACTGCCACTCTGGTCATTGGATTGTCTCCTTGACTCCTCTTGTAACCACCCAACCCAAAAAGGGTAAAGATGTCACCTAATGGTTTCACATCAGATCAAAACAAAGCATACATTTCAAATAATACAGAAATTCTCAAAGGTTACAAATGTAATTCTGAAATTTACATGGTTACAACGGAAACAAAACTAAACACTAAGTCTGCAAAAGCAACTCTTTCTAATGGTCTCTACTTCAGAACACTATCAAAGTCTTCTAAGTCCAAAAGTCTCTTCACTCATACCCAAACCCGTCGTCCTGCTTATTACCTGCCGCACACGAAAAGAAAACGTGCGGCTGAGCTTAAAAAGCTCAGTGAACAGATACATATACAAAGCAAAGAATAACGAAACAGAAATATAATATGGGCAATGGGAATGTCATAAGGTATAAAAGAAATAAATGGATAATAAGAGAAGAGTAGGATAGTCATCTACCACGAGCCCAGAAACTCAAAGTCATAATCTCAACATCATAATCTCAAAGTCATAATCTCACAATCAGAGGGGATACCTCTCAGGCAACCAGATAATATGAGGGGTGTCCTCATGTATCATAATAGTGGAGTGATCAGCTCCCAAGGGTGTGAAAGGCGTGTATTTCACACAGCACCAGTCACCTCAAAGTCATACTCAAGTCATAGTTAAATCCACTAAACAAAACATGCCTAGGATTGCAATCCATACGCCCCCCAAACTCAAAGTCAATCTCAAAGTCAAGTAGCCGGCAGATAATATAAAAGGGGACGGTGTGAGAAATCACTCCCCCACACAGGAGTCATGCCAGTGGTGCATCACAGACATGGCCAGGTTACCTTCCTGGCTAGGTACACAGAAATTGGCTCGGGTATCAAACTAAGAGTCAGGTCTCAAAGTCATCACAAAATATCATATATCAAAAGGTGCATCTCAAAGTCATATCACAAGGTCCATAGAAAAGGGTTCATATCTAATAGTTCATAATAGAGTGGTTCACCAAGGTCTTCCAAAGTTCATATCATAGTTTAAAAAAAAACAAAGGGAATCATAATTAAAGTTCAAAGTCTGTATCAAAGAGTCCATCTTCAAAGTCTTTATTCAACAGATTCATTTTAGAAAGCTTAATCAAGGTATTTAATTAAAATGATCTTTAAATTGGTTTCATAAAGATAATCATTAAAATAGTCTTCGTAAAAGATAGTTCAAAACAAGTAGTTCAAAACCTTAGTTTAGTAAACCATTTCAAAATCTTAGTTTCTCACAAGGATAGTTCAGAACTTTAGAGCAACTTGGCAAAGGCATAGGTCAGATATACGACGCTCAGATCATAATCAAGAGGAATATCAAAGGTTCACTCAAAGGGAACATAGCAATGGCTTGGGAAATCTTAACTGAATCATAACTCAAAATCAATGTATAGAATATAAGAACCCTTACTGAAAAAGGCAGAGTATCTGTACCTTGACGAAAGCAAACAAACACCAAAGATGATCACAAAAGGGATGACAACTACTCCCGCTTCACCGGATCTACACGAATGTGATAATCAAGTATTATTTTATGTTCAATTAAATCAGGTTACTTATTTTAGTCGGCTTTTTATTTTTAGTAACTTTCCATAATTAGTAAGTTTACCGGATTAGTAATTTATTACTTTAAGGTATGGATGACAATTTAAGTTTAAAATGACATTTATAGTAGTTCAGGGTTTTGAGTGTCATCATAACAAAGTTTAGGGTCAAAATGTAAATTATCAAAATTAAATATTAAAAGGTCAAATAAGATTATTTTAAGGTTCATTTTATAAGTTTATTTTAAGGTAATAATTTTAGACCCCGTCGTTATAATTTTTTATAATTTATTAACGTACCCATGATATTGATATTTATGCCGCGACGACCCAAGATTTTCTAATCCGACTTCGTTTTTACTTAACTCACACTTACATAATGCCGACCTCATATTTTAACTACAATTCCAAAACTTTAAATCCCGATTCGACATACATGACCCACGTTAGACAGCCACATGCTTCTTTCATTACTGGTTCGCATGCAAGTATACTCCTAGTATTTTCCACGTTAACTTTTCCAGTCTCAAAATGTATTAACATGTTCCTAGTTAAAGCCTTATGTTGACAATTACATGTATCTCCCATCAGGCCCCTCAACCGTATCTATATCTTCTATATACAGGTTCAGGTAGTATGATACGACTATATACATATCGATCTAATTTTCAATGTTTCAAGCGACAACGACCAGATTCGATTAAACACTTATTTTTACGCTTCACATTTTTATTGATTATCACCCCTTTGGGTGCTTCCTCTTACTACTGACTAAATTATAGTGTATACTGTATAGTAGTAAATTAGTAGCATATATATCCTAGATGAGAATTGGGTTTAATGTTAATTAGTTATAACTTAACATGCATGAAAGTATAATGACTTCTTGAGACACAACTCTTGATCGAAGATGTAAATTAGCTATCACAGCAATATGATGTCCTAAGTTCTATTTTGTTTTATAGTTGTAAGTTACTGGTTGAGTATTTTCAAAAACTACTTTAGAGAAAAGAATTTGAACAAAAAGAGCCGATTAGCTCATTGATGGCGAGGGCCTGGTATATAATGATGGCATGACATCATATAAACGTTCCGCGACCAGATTCAACACATTGATCACAACTAACGTATCTCGCATGATTCGAAACTGAACTAGGTCGACCCATTTGTCTCATATATTCATGATTTTATGCGTTGTTACTAGTCATATTTATATATTCTTTTTCTTTTCGATGAAACAAGGATCACATATCATGTCTTATACGTACACATATATGTATATATAATATATATATATATATATATATATATATATATATATATATATATATTCAAATATTAGTAATAACACGAAGACGATGATTGAGGGATACCTTCATCAGTTTATGAACGGAAGGCACGGACGAGAGACGTATCACGAACGAACCACGCCCACGCATCACAATACCCTTCCAACTAAACTCAACCACGATCCCACCCTTGGATCCGCTACACAAGAAGACCATGACCGCCCAAAAACCCTACTCGATCACCACCTTGAGGCTGCTGAAACCCACGACACCGCCACCAACAGAAGCACAAAAAAAAAAGATCTCCTTGCTGCCTTGTTTATGCTCGAACAAGAGGACAAGAAGTGCAGCGGCAAGAGAAAGAAAATAGCGGCAGAGTTGTATGGTGTAGGGTTTGTTTGAGAGTCCCACATTTTTTGTCAATGATAAAAAAGAACGTGTGTTATACGGTTTTAAATGAAACCGTGTGATAGAGTCCAAAAAAAAACATATATATATATATGGTAACATGCTAATTTATGGGATATTGATTGGGAATTAATAATAGGTTGATATCTTTTACAAATGCTACACGATTTGATCAAAAAAAATTCGGTTATGGCACTAATTGAGGCGTGTGAACGTATTTTAAAATATGGACCATTCGTTAATCACAAGTCTCATTATCGCGTTACTTTTATTCGTTCTATTATTAACGATTAGTTACTTAGGTTGTCTTCGGAATTAAATGTATTAATGCTTCAAACATCTTTTATGACTTTGAGATCAAAGGGTATTCTGGGTATTTTACTTGTTGAAAATTTTGGGTTTTACACCTCTTGTGACCTATAATTCGAGTAACCTTTCTTGCTATCCGCGGCCGCTGCTTCTCCTTGGTCGAAGGACCTTGTGCGCTTCATGAGCTCGTCAAAGGTTTGGGGAACCCTATCGTTTAACTTTTTTTTATCAAATCTGGGTTATTGATTGCGTTCATAAAACCCGATATTTTAAGTATCTCTGGGCACGCCTTGACTTGCATGCATTCGTCCTTATAGCGCTCCATGAAAGCGCTTGTGGATTCCCCTTGTCGCTGTTTTACCCTAGCGAGCTCGACAGGGTTTTTGGCGCACTTCTTCCTTTGAGTAAAGTTTAAACGAAACACCTTTCGCAACTCTTTAAACCCACCGATGCTTCTGCGTGGAAGCTTACTAAACCAATTGCGCGCATTCCCTACTAATGTAGAATTAAACATATGGCACCACACAGGTTGTGGCCAATTTTTGATAGTGGCTGCTGATTCGAAAATTTTTAGGTGATCATCAGGATCACCTGTCCCATCATATGTTTTGACATTAGCAGGCATGCGCCTTCTCTTATTTTCCGAAAAATCGCTGATGCGCCTAGTAAACGCATCAACTTTTTGGCGACGCCAGGGAAGAGACATGTCTTCGTCTTCCTGGTCGCGGTATTTTCCCCTTGATTTCCAGTGTCCGGTTTCTTTGTCCTCGTTGTCCGAGGAGTCACTTGAGGGTGAGCTTACTCTTTTGCGACGCTTGCGTCGACTATCATCGGAATCTGAGCTTGTTCCTCTGCGGCGCTTGCGCCGACTATCCTCGGAATCAGAGCTTGAAGGGCTTTCACTTGGGGAGCATCGTCGCCCAAGCCTATCATGAACCCTGCGACCGCCAAGCCTAGTGTGGACATTGGCGCACCGTTCCCCATCTTCATGCTCCTCTAGATGCTGAAAGTCGGCTGCTTCATCATCCACAACCTTCCTTCCAATCCTGGTAAACACTGGGTGTTTGCGGCTATCCTTCTCGCGTCTTTCCTTCCGGTAGCGCGGTGGGGATGCTTCATGCTCAGGGTCGAAGTTGAGCCTGGCGTGCAGACTTTGGCTTGACCTCTTTTTCGCCTCTTCTCGCATGAGCGCAGCCAAGGCTTCGTAGTTTTGAGATACGAAATCACTTGGCGCTAGTTCAGGCGTGACTCCTTCTAGTGCGAGGGAGTCTGTTTCCAAAACAAGATCCTTGTTTCGGATAGGCGCATTTGGTGGCTCAGTGAAGTTTACTTCTGGCATGGGGAGAGGAGTGCGCTGTAGGTCTACCGCGCTAGTACTTGTTGTAGTAGCATTGGTAGTCATAGTAAGCGGTTCTATTGGAGTAAAAAGCAGATCTGAGTACGATCCCAAGCTTCTGGGCGTACTGGTTGTTCCAGAGACCTGCTTAGAAGCCGCATCAGTTTGCTGTTTCTTCCCTAGTAGGTCGTCATGCGTTTTCTTCGCATGCGGAGTCCGCTGATTTCCGTGCTTCGTCATTCTAGTTCTTAGGAAAGCTCTTAGTGTCGGGTCCCACGGATGGCGCCAGTTGTTGATACAAAAGTTGGGCGTTCCTAGATTCCGTACCAATCAGATCTTAATGCTTGAGACCTGCGCACTAAGAAAACCAAAAGACACCGTTAGGCTTATCGTGGGATTGTCTCCCACGATTATCCTCCGGCGTGAGAGTAAGTAATCGGTTTTAGGGTTTGTAGAAGAGTTAGGGTTTGTAAGTCGTACCTTTAATGAGAGTCGAAGGACTCTTTATATACACACGAAACCCTAGTTGGTTTCGTGTTCCTTACCCTTCGCGTATCCCGCCTAAGTCGGCTACTTGATATATATCCCATAAATAAGAGATATCTTATATCAAAGTCATAAATAACTTCGGGCTTGGGCTATCGTGAGCCCAAACCGTTATCATAATAGCCCATTCGTGATGGGTATGAGTCCATTCGTGATAGACTTAAGTGTGGGTCGGGTTCGTGATCCGAATGCGGACAATACGTCATCA